>OZ026612.1:121308853-121335853 GCA_964020975.1 Hermodice carunculata | reverse complement strand
TTTGCCACCGCCTTGTTATCAGTCTTTTTGATTCAAAGTCTGCTCTCGTTAGAATTGATTTTAAACACCGAGGATATCTTTGGCTTGTAATGAAACTTAAAATTTAAAATATTTCTCAAAGTGAAGAGTCCGTTTCCACGATTATAAGGGTTTCCAGTTTTTTGGGGGTATTGTCGCCGGGATTTTAGGATTATATGTCGAGACCATAGCAATATTTTATATTTTTGTCGTTCACTTTTTATTGTGGGCCTTCCGCAGTGATTCTTGCGTTACACCTAAAGCTCGCCGTATACCGCTTGCAATGAGTGAATCGGGGTATCGATTATATATATATATATATATATATATATATATACATATATGCAGAGACCAGACATGTATCACACACATGTATATATTGTGTAACATTTAGCTCAAAATTTAGTTGGGATGTACATCAAAATTTACGTTATTCATTGACAATTACGTACATGCTTTATCACTAGATTCGCCGGCAGAACTTTTTGATGCCTGTAGACCTTACTTATACGGTAATTCATTTCATTGAAAACAAATGTCTTGGACTCGTGCAATAATAATGGAACGATTATTCGCGATGTTTTTCACGTTTAGCTGTAACTGAAAGACAAAAACGTCCTAAAATAGGGCGCGGCTGTTTCATTTATTGATGTTTTGTTCTGTCGTCGTCTTCATTGTACGACCACGGAGACGTGTGGCGAAGTATCTATTTCTGAATCAGCGTGCATGATGCGTTAGGGGCCTAATGCCGTGCCCCTCAACCGCGCACAAGCTATAACTTAAAAGGCAATCATTCGAGACAGAAAACAATACGATCTATATCTACAACCACTCAGTATGTCAAAGTCTAGCTGACAAAGGAGAAAATGTGTTTGTGGATCAATTCTCTTCTCACTAAAACAAAGCAACAATTATGTATTTCAAATCTGTTTACTTTTTTCTAATCGCAAAATTTGATTTCTACACATCATTGTACCAAATATAAATCGTGGTGGCGATAAGGTAGCTGAAGGTGGCGCCAGAGAAACACTGCCGGAGGAGGATTAGGTTGTTATCAGCAATGTTTGACACTGATCACCCAGTGAGTCCATGGTGTGCTGCTAAAACACTGTGTCTAAAATCAATCATATATTTCCAGTATACATGCTATGCTTTTGTGGACACTCTTGCTGCTTGTTATAAACAATGTGAAAATGTTGTACGTACTACTGATAGGTTGGTTCAGCTGGCAAGGAGTGCCTCATAGTCAGCACGTTGACTGGATAAGTTCTCACAACCCAAATCATTTAAACAAATAATGTGACATATGACAATATTCGTGTTTCTGGTGTCATTGCATCTGATGTGTTGCGTCATTAAAATGACCTATAATATATACACACATCGTATTATACCTTCTGTCAATAGGCTAACAAGCCTATGTCTGGATTATTACATTTTGAATCCTGTCAATAGACTAACAGCCCAGTGTTTGGGTTCCTACATTCTGCCTCCTGTCAATACACTTGCAGCCCAATTTTTGGTGGGGTACTACATTTTGCTTCCTGTCAATAGGCGAACAACCCTGTGTCTGGGCTCCTACGTTTCCCTCCTGCCAATAGGCTACCAACCCTGTGTCTAGACTCCTACATTTTGCTTCCTCTCAGTAGACTAGCACCCCTATGTATAGACTCCTACAATAATTGCTTCCCTTACTGCAGAACAAAGGGCAAATACCCTGGCCATGTATAGTATAAACATATTTATTTTCTCTGGATTGCCTAATAGTACACAAAGACTAATCTGGAGGCTCTCCAGTACATAAAAGGACGCACAGGAATATATACAATACACACTGGACGAGAACAGAAGACTAAATTCACGGCTTGTACACGAATAATACAATTGATGCCAGATAGTGGAGACTTATAATTAGATCATATACTAAATTAGTAGATGAAACGTCTAGATTCTGATAAGAATGTCTGAACAGCCTCAAAGATGAATACATTATCAGTGTCTGGCAAGTCCTCACTACCTTTCAAGAGAATATTTAGTAAAATGTCACTAGAGCACTGAACTATTAAAGTCGGATTTACACCTGGGGCGAGTAAGTGACACACAGTGTTCAGTAGACGGACCCTTTGCACAGTGAACTTGGGGCAGAACAAAAGGTAATGTTTCGTATCTTCAGTGGTATGAGAGCATGCACACGTTGAGGCTGGAAGGATATTGACATGATGTAGATGGGCGTTTAAAACAGAGAAGTTAAGAAGTAACTGCGTGTGGCATATGTTCAGAAAACGACTTCCATGTTTAAAGTATGTGGGCTTTTTGTCAACACTTAAGAGTAATAGATTTAATTTAGATTTAAACTGCGGCAGGGAATTGGTGAGACGAGTATCAACCGGGAGGTTATTCCATAATTTGATAGCAGACGGGAGAAATGAATCGCCGAAGCGATTGGTGGTGAACCTAATTTGGCGTAATTCGGTACGATTTCTCAAAAGGCGCCCAGTAGTGAATGCAACGTCACGAGGAACGAGATCATGTAGGTATGATATGTATAAGATAACGAAACCATGACACGAGAAGTTGCTTGTGATAGAGTGGTATCCGTATCTATGTATTGTTGTCGCTAGGGCCGTGAGAGGCCAGTTGCCCTGTAAGGCTACATTGACACAAATACAATTGACTGATCTGGATCTAGGCTGCTGAATGGGGAGGGGGCCCAGGTACAGCGAAACAATGTTATTATAATGTTAATGCATCGTCGGAGTTTTTAACTGCAACGTTATTTGCAACTTATTTAAATGTGTCATCAGATGATGAGTTGGCTCGGAATATATACACTTCTTGAAAAAATCTGCTGGTTACGTCTGTTGGGTCACTTGCCTTAAAAATACTTTTCGAATTCCCAGACATAAGTAACGGAATTAGCATACTTTGGCGGACCAAACATATATATTTGTACGATAAATTTTGTAAACAATGAACGACTTAACCAGTCATAAGAACTTTCGACGTTCAATATCTTCCGGGTACATAGGATCACATTCATGGACTCAGCCCAATAATGTATGACTTGCGTGTCAATAACGCAATGTTACGTCATATTATGTACAGAACAAAGAACAACTGAACAATAGAGAATATTAATTCCCATTCAGGAGCTGTTTTGTGTTTACTTTTTCGAATAAAATCCTGCAGACTTAAACACTAGTTAAAATGTGATCCGCCTTTTGATTGCTCGGTGCCAATAATGAGGTACCTGTCAACAATCCCCAAAAGGTCTCAGTCTCAGCTTCAAAGCACAAGCTTCAATACAACTTATTGTTTATCTAATCGTTGTGATATAACTTTCAGATCGATAACGAATCGTTATGGCATATGTATACTGGTTCTCCATTTGCTGTGGTTGTATTTTGAGCTTAGTTTTGCGATACTTGGCTTGTGAATTTAAGGCCTGTACTTGCACAATTTAATGTCTCGACAAACCTTGCCACTAAGAATAACCAATACAAAATGAGACCTGATGGTCACCAGTCAGCCATACACACTACTGTGTTGCACTTCAACCCAAAGTAAGTTGTTGAATAAATAAAGAGAGCAACTTAAGAGGTAGCTGACAGGAAAAAGTCGATTAATGAATTCCACTAACAGATTGCTTTCATTTCCCTCCAGCACCGATCGACCAGGCAGAAATCTCCAGTGGTTGCGCTTCCTGGCTGGATAATATCTACTGAGATCGCGGTGGTTGAAGCTAAGACCGCTAATTCATCACTTTACACGCCGCAAAGTATTGTCCCAGCGGAGAAGCGAACGAGAGGTTCATGAATCGTGCTTCTTGTTTTATTGGACACCTTAAAAAATGAATGTAATATTACAACGTCTAAAACAATTTTCGGCAATAAACACTTTGATTGCTATGAGACTGCAGCAACAAAAGAAAATACACTCACCTGTAAACCGATGACCAGGGTAAGCAAAACTGGATAGTTAGTCCACGATTTTCGGCTCATAGTGGCATGACCGGCAGTTATCAGTCTGCGAGTCCGTTAAACAAAGTTCTACCGGACGACACGCTGACAGTTCCTGCGCCTAGTTATCCCAGGCATTCGACCTTTATAACAATCAAGACTACTTTGCTGAAGCTGTTGCCGGCTGAGAATAGTCCACTCGCCTGAAAAGAGTAGGAAAAAAATCACTGCAGCTTGAGGACATGCGTAGCGACTGAAGAAAATTTAATATTTAAATTACTTGATCGACTGCAAGGCACATTGCAACGCAAGTGACTGAAGTTTGTTTGCTCTCTTGAGTGTCAACACAGTTAATAGGAGCGAAGTCGATAATATTATGTAGGTTCGATTTCATGTGGTCACAGAGAAACGCCGAGTTCCGGGCAACAGGACAACGCACTGTTGTTTAGATAGGATATGTGGCAGTGATATATATTGGCACAACAATCTACATTTGCAGGTAGATAAGACAGGACATGTCCTCTACACTGGGTCCTTGGACACCGATGACCCAACATATACCCGTATTTACCAATGTAACAGTACATTCTCAGGAGGATTCCGATTAAATCGAGCGATCTATGAGGGTTTCTAGGTGTACGACCACTTGATTAGGTCTGTGCATTATAAATTGGTCAATTTACTTGTGTTAAATCTGTTGTAGGTAATAAAAAAAAATGTTTCTCGGCGTCAATTTTCCGTATAATCAAAATAATCAATCACGCCGCCCTCTTAGACTACTGGGCCCAAAGATATCAGACATACCCCATAACATAAATAGCTCATTTCGATGAAAAACGGGTATGAGAGGTAAATGTCCTTTTCGTTACAGAATACATGCTCAAGGTGCGACTTGTAAGGGTCGAATTTGTGCAAAGAAGATACATCAACGGCGACTGTGCCCATATAAAGTTGTATTAATGTAAAATGTTGCAAGAGAGATGTCGTTGAGGATTAAGAACGGCACTTTATACACTATACACTTCAGCGTGAGCACGGAACCTGATATTATGGCACATCTTCACACAGGCCAAAATGAACGCAGACCTGGATTTATATTTCATTTATGACTCTAAATGACATAGGTCCTCCAGTCTTCATACTAGTCGTTCTTCCCATGGGTCATGGACTCACCAAGGATGTAGACCTTGTTTCCCTAAGGTCAAGCCGAAATTTGATATCAAATAGAAAAGGAGCTAATCGGAGACTTTTTTTTGGGGGGGGGGGAGCGTGAATTTGATTTGATATTCACTGATCAGCTTTGGATCTTGACAACAAAAATAGATGCGGTCAGCGGGGAAGGTAGCAAAAAAACTACATTTTAGAAGCAGTTTACTCATCAACGTTACAAGAAATGGTATCTTACACTTTCAATACAAACATCAAATATTGTAACTCAGTGTAAGCACTTCGTGACAAACATTTATGCGCGTCGATCAGGTTCTGATTAATGTGTCCTTTAATGTCGTGTATAATCCATTATATTAAGATGCCGTATACTTCATTCTGTGTGCGATACGTACCTTGGTGGATTATTTGAGCCCTGGAGTAAAACGTGAATGCTAAGACAACATAGGCTTCAGATCTTCTTACCTCTTTCGTCTGTACGTTTAAGGTTTGTCTCTTCAGATATTTAGAGCAAGCTGATTTGGAATTCAGCTGCAACGAAACTTTACATAAGGACAATATGATTAATACGAATTTTTATGAGATGCCATGAAATGTATATTCTCCTTCAAACAAAATGCAAATCAGTTTCAGGAAATTGAGCTTACTTTTCTAACGTGGTTGCGCGTCCCATCGCAACATACTTTGACTTGTTCATGAAACTGCTTTGAAAAACATTTGAATGGCAACAATCCAGACCAGAAGTACTGCCCCTTGCACGCGGTGCAACCTGGAATATGAAATATCCCTGGTGCCACCACTGGTATTAGCCAATGACCAAAAGCAATAAAGCGTGAAGGCTGGATATGGGTTTGACATAATTTATTTTGTGGAATCGGCAGTAAATGAAATATTCTGGACCGTCATGGTTATCGCCTAGCTGTTTTACCAGATTGAAAAAACAGTTTCAGACCAAAGATGCTTGTTTCCGATGATAAAATTCTATACAGTGTGATCACAGGATTTGATTATCTGCAGAATCGCCTATAAATGCTACAAAACCCTTTTGAAAGTCTTCACCCAACAAGTACAGTGCAGCTTTGACACCCTGTTCAACTTGCACCACGTCACGCTTTAGATGACACCCGGTGGTGAATGATATGCTAATAACTTAGATGGCCCCTAAGAGTGCCTGTGGTGTTCTAAATAAGATACAGTAAACATTTAAGAAAACCACATGAACAACAGAGTAGCCCCAATCAGGTGTTGAACTGTACCTTCTGATCCATGTACCAGTAATATTTATTGCTTGGTGTTTGTTCCTTGTCCTCACACTTGCACGTTGCATCGGTTAGAAAAGTTAAAAATACAATTAAGTAGAGCAGCAAAAACTGCCCCACTAAAGAACGCTGTGAGTTGTCACGTCAGATTTCTTAAGCATACTACTTTCAGCAGGACCACAATAGAAAATCTCACAGCAGCCACCATCAAAGCATTTTTCTTCGTTTGTTGTTGGCAGTGAAATAAGCTACAAGGAAAAGTAAGTGTTATTTTAAATACACCAGAGGGCGTCGCGTCACATGAATGTATATCACTAAGACGCAAAACTTGTACCAGACATTGAGATTTTTTAAGTCGATGACAACTGATATTGGACGCTGGCGTACATCATTTTGGTTTATATTTTACCCAATTCAATATCAACGCGACGAGGCTCAATGACAGCCCACAGAGGAAAGAAAAGCACTACATTCAAAAATCTTACATAGCCTTTCATTCAATCCTTACCTTAGGTGGTAGACAATCCATTCCAGTCAAGCTTAACTTTGTGTACCTGACATACTATACCATTCCAATTTACCTGATTTACTGCACTTGTTTAACAGACAGATTACGCTGAATGGATGGATGAATTGAGATGAATGGTCACTTGATTGTTTCTCCTCCACATTTTTGCAGAAAGAGTTACTTCATGGCACTATATTACTCGTGCAACTGATTTATCTCTATTGAAAACAGGTTTGAAAGTACTTATTTTATTTCTGACAATGTTAATTTCTTTATCAAGCTGCTTCTATCTAAGTACACAAAATTCATAACAGAAATAGGTACGCAAATTATGGGCCGTTATAAAGTAGACATTTGAGGCGGTAGAAGTCAGACCCCGTCGATTTTCACAGGCTATATATACATATATATGTCAATGTGTTTCGTACATATGATTGCCCAGGCCAGCCTCAATTCAGTCAGCATACATCTGACGACGTTTTTCATATTGGTTGAACACCGGAGTGCCTAGACTACCCTGAATTTGATTAGCATACACCTGACAATGTGCATTATATTAAACAGTTTACAATAAAACGAAGTAAAAAAAGTAGACACGGAGCAGAACATGCAGTTTCCACTAAAGGACTGCATTTGAGCGACGAACGTGTGAACATCGCATTGTGAAACAAAAGGGAATGCGTTTTCTGTCGTATGTTTGTTTCTCAACTTGAGAATACTCTGATTTTGAAACAGTGACAGATAAAATAGATCCTGTTGATAAAATAATAATAATAATAATAATAATCATCATCATCATCATCATCATCATCATCATCATCATCATCATCATCATCATCATCATCATCATCATCATCATCATCATCATCATCATCGTTGTCGTCTTAGTCGTTGTCATTATCATCATCATCCTGAGAATGCCAGTACCAGCGGATTCCTATGTAGATATGGATCTACCCATTTCATAATTTATCAACACATTTACGCTGGTTATTGCATATATGCTGTTTTAAACACATTTTATTGACGCAATTAGGAAACAGGGCGGTGCCCTATAATAAACCTTCTTGCACACATAAGAGCGAGAAATTATAGAAGACGATTGACAACACTTAGGACTGATGCAAAGGAAAACGGTACAATGACAAGGACAGATTGGGTGGCAAGTCACACGGCTGGAAGAACAACACTGCACGGCAAGTGTTGACAGATAGACAGAGGGTGGTTGGAGTCGGCCCTCTAATCATTCAACCATGTACTTGCATACAACTTTGAATCTACCGTATACTCCAGTGTCAAATCTACCTGTTTCAATGATATATCTATGAACAGCTTCAAAAATATCTTCATTTTTATTTCAAACTATAGTTTTCAGACTCAAATAAAAGTGTTTCGACAGAACAAGATGCGACAGGCAGGACAAAATTTTGAAGTTCGTCATGATGAATTTTATATTTCATACATTCACAGAAATAATGAAAGTCATCCTCGTTCGCCATACCACAGGCACACCCGGGAGAGTCTACAACACCATTATTGAACATACGTGATGTATACTACATTTCATTTGCAAGCGTGCGTGAAAGACTTTCGACCACTATCCTCTCTCCCAGATAATCTAATTTGTAACATTTCTTTGTGTTGTTATTGAGCCTGAATTGGAACTTATTCACATTCTCAGGATTCCGTACATGAACTGGTAGGCTGTTCCAAAGTTTGACCGTGGATGGGAAGAAGGAAACATCAAAGAGATTGGTTCGAGAAAGTATACTAAAGAAAAATTTCGAAAAGGGAACCAATTCGTGCACAATTTTGTAAAATAAAGTTAATTTACATTTGGTTCGACTTTCCGATAATTTTTCTAAACCTGCCTGTTCATGAATTGGTGCTTGGTACCTCTGGTTTGGGCAGAAAAGTCCGAAAACAAACATGTAATATAACCAAGCTTCAATGAACCATGGAGCAAAGGGCTCCAACAACTAGAATGTCAGTTTGTCACTGAGGTATTCATGCTCTGAACTTGTCCATTTGTCTCTTTCAAATATTATATACCTCAAAATGTCATGGTGTCCTGCAACACCTATATACACAATCAATACCAGTAATTCGCTTGCCACGTTCTGTACTCTATATGTCTGTTCCGGTACCTGTATAGTTCTACCACAGAAACATTCGGACGTTTTATTTCTAATTTCGTCCATGTGAACACAAATATCAGCAGACATTTGGACAGATCTTTGTTTTACTCACAATCCCTGAAACAAAACCTGATCCTCTCCCAACGTGTGTCGCTGTGACGCTGAAAACGTGTTGCAGTAACACGCTTGGTCATACAATATATTCATCAGCATTTTATCACTGTTGTCTAATTAGATTTTTTAACGATGATAGCATATTTACATTTTTGAGCACGAAATCGGACATATTTCGAATTTCATGCTGTGCAATAGCAGAGAATAACATGTAAAAGTCTACATAAAGAAGTAAAAGCTGGACAAAATGTAACATTAAATAACCACGGGACATTTAAAAGTGCATATATATATATATATATATATATATATATATATATATATATATATATATATATATATATATATTTATATATATATATATACAGTAAAACCTGTCAATTGCAGACACCTGTGGTTCTGGCAAAAGTGTCCGCAATAGACAGGTGTCCACAATAGGCAGGGGCTGAACTTTTGAGATTTCAGAGTACATTTGCTCTCAGTTTTTGTACATTATGCCCCTGACACTTGACTCAAACGCATATTAACTTGAGATTTTACAGTTTTTATCTTTTAAGGGAAAAATTGTGTATGTATGGGCTTATCAGGCTAAGGAAAGTTTGCGTAATTTCTTTTACTAACAGAAAAGAAACAAACATACCACTGGGATATCCTATCCTTTGAGTACAGTATAACTGTATAATATTACGCCATTGTTACAAATTGTGCATAACTTCACTTGAGTCTCAGGGGGTCCTTTGTTTTAGGCTTAATGATTGATCTATGGAGCTTAATTGTTTGATAGAGAAAGTGTGAGCAACCTCACTCAACAGGAGCACCAGTGCTCAGAGACACCTGGCACGCTCGTTGAGGCATTGCAGCCTAACTGCTTGGCTGAGTGAGCTTATGATGTGTTACAGGCCACTGAACAATGGATGAATTAGTCTTTGATTCCAGCTTAACATGCACGGCATTGTTCAAGCATTACAACTTGGAACATAACAAGTTGCAAAAAATGCATTTGGTACCCCAAAAAGTGTCCGCAATACACAAGAGACAGGTGTCCACTGTAGACAGGTATCACCAATATGAAAATGACTTAAAAGTATTCGGTTCTGGCCAAAACTGTCCGCATAAAGCAGGTGTCCACAGTAGACAGGTGTCCACAAGGACAGGTTTTAATGTATATATATATATATATATATATATATATATATATATATATATATATATATATATATATATATATACATGGTGTCCAGTAGCACTGTATGAAGCAGAACTCTTCTGTCTAACTTCCTTGATTAGTTGTTTTGTAGACAGGTATCACCAATATGAAAATGACTAAAATATTCGGTTCTGGCCAAAACTGTCCGCATAAAGCAGGTGTCCACAGTAGACAGGTGTCCACAAGGACAGGTTTTACTGTATATATATATATATATATATATATATATATATATATATATATATATATATATATATATATATATATATATATATATATATATATATATACATCGTGTCCAGTAGCACTGTATGAAGCAGAACTCTTCTGTCTAACTTCCTTGATTAGTTGTTTTCGGTGGTGGCGGCATTTAAATTCAAAGAATCGTAGAACGGTAAAGTGCTCAAATGGATATACCTCGCAAAAACCTACCACTGGCACCTGTGACTCTGTAAAAAAAACCATCCAGCGTGCCTGGGTAATGACCTACCACTGGGACTTGTGACTCTCTAAAAAGCCAGCCAGCGTGCCTGGGTAATGACCTACCACTGGCACTTGTGACTCTGTAAAAAGCCAGCCAGCGTGCCTGGGTAATGACCCACCACCGGGACTTGTGACCCCGTAGAAGGACAGCTAGCGTGCCTGGGTAAGGTTGCTGTGAACTCTTTCACAGCTAACCATGACAAAGTTGTGCTCAACTGAATAACTGTAATTAACCCCCATTCTCTCAAATACATATTACTGCGTTTCATTTTATTAGCAGCTTGTCTGTTGTTCAAAAGAAGATAAGGAACTCGAAGCCGTGTTCAGGAAAGGTGTTGATTAAGTCTTCATTCTAGCACTGAAAGGGTTATTCCATACTTAAACATTTTTCTTCTAGTTAATGCGATCAGTCAAGCAAGCTTTACGGTGTATAATAGGAGCTAATAGAATTGCAAAAGGGCAAGTATTTGCCATAGAAAGCATGCGTAAATCTATGCTCAGTGGATTCATTTTTATCTCATCCGCCACCAAAATACTAGTATTTCCAGAAAGGGAATAATATTGACTTTGAATGCCATCCTATAGTACAGAAAAACATCATCCATATTCATAAATTCCAAACCTGACAATGACAGCAAAGAGATTCAAGATTTGCCAAAGCATCAGCATTTATCTTCCAATGCGAATGTGAAGAAACAAATTTCACTCCTGATTTGAGACAGGCAGTTACCCATAAAAGGCATTTTGGTGGTTTTAAACCGGTCCTCTCAACCTTTGAAATATTCTTCATTAACTATAGACACTAGTGTTTCCGAAATGTATAAGCCTAACCACCAAAAACATATATTTCATTACTTCTGCCAAAAATGAAAAGAGACCTGGTAGGCCTATCACTTTATAGTTCTCCCGACTTGTCAGTCAGCTAAGTTTACAACAAAAGAGTAAAGTAGGCCTCCATCGTTTTTGTGATATTTATGAATCTGGAACATTATAAACACACTCTACCTCCACTATCAATATGAGTCGGAGAACAAAGCCCACAGCACAACAAAGCCAATGAAGCATTTATCAAATAGTACAGAAAAACATCATCCATATTCATAAATTCCAAACCTAACAATGACAGCAAAGAGATTCCAGATTTTCCGAAGCATCAACATTTATCTTTCAATACGAATGTGAAGAAACAAATTTCACTCCTTACTTGAGACAGGCAGTTACCAGGACGTCACTTTGGGTCAGTAAATTTTAAAAATAAGGTATGTACAGAAGAAAACAGAAGGGCACAGGTGGTCCTGAGCGTGATATGTGGCTAGTAGATTGCAGCTTTTAAAAGTCAGCACGTATGGCATTTAATCCCAAACCTCACTTTGTGTCTTTACGTTGAACCAACGCCGAGGAGGACGCAAAACAAAAGAGACATACAGTTTGTTCACAGCAGTTAAGAAAGTTATATACACAATACACTCATTCACCTCAGTATCAGATATGTAGCTTGGTCAAAGCTGTTAAAAAGGTTATACAACACACTGATTGGCCTCAGTATCAGATATATAGTTGGGTCACAACTGGCAAAGAGGCTACATAGACTAAGATAGGATAAGATAATTTTTAATTTGAATGGGAACGAGTGTAGAGATACCATGAGCAGCACTGTCCGTTTGCCGACTTAAAATATAATTGTGTGAAACCTTCTGGCAGCAGAGATACAACATTGCTAAGCGGTAACAATAATAAGTGCACTCATTGACCACAGTATTAGATACATAGTTGGGCCACAGCTCCCAAAGAGGTCATATATACAGTGCATTTATTGGCCTCAGTATCAGATAGAGTTAGTAGTAATATACTTTATTTCTTTAAAGAGGATCGGACGTGTAGCTAAATATAGCTAATGTAGTGTCCTCTCCTCGTGTACAACCAAATACAATACTATCTGTCTTAAATAAACATCGATGTAAGAAAGAAAAAAATACAATACGAGACATATGAACTCGGAACAAAAACGAATTACATGACAATTAAGGTAACGTAAAATAAACAGAATAAAACAGACATCATTATGAAGAAGAAAAAATCACATGCATTGTCAGCGACTAACGAAAGTCGTCCTCGTCATCAGAATCGTTAGACAAGATATTTGCGAACCTGTTACTCAATTGTATAAATTTCATAGTAGCATCTAAAATTTTACAATTGGAAATACAAGTGAGATTATTATGACCATATAAACATATTGATACCTTGTCAGGAACTGATAAATTGTCAAATATTATTGCATTCTCACTGGTTTCTAGAATTTCTGTAACCCCTGTCAAGAAAGTTTGTCTTGGAATTGCAAATAAGGGACACTGCAATAGAAAATGGGAAGTTGTTTCAGAGTGATGACCACACATGCATGCTTGGGTATCACACAAATGACGCGTGTAAAGATGGGCCTTTAGGGCGCTAAAATCAACCCTTAATCTATTCATAACCATGTTTAACCTTCGGGGCCCGTGACGGAGATGGTCGAGTCTTGCAGGAAAAAGCAACCGTTTAACATAAATTTTAAATACATTAACGGAACGAGCACTACGAATGTTATTGGGTAGGGAGTTCCAAAGTTTAGACGCAGAAGGAACAAAACTGCGAGCAAACACATTCGTACGAGCAGCTGGTATCTGCCTCTCAGTGTCATTGCGTAACAAATAATTATGCCTCTCCGTGTTTTGAATGGGGAGTAACGCACTGAGGTGAGGTGGACAAAAGCCTTTAACCATTTTGAAATAAATTAATAATTTGTAGTATTTCCTTCTATCTGCAAGGCTCGGTCACCCCAAGCACTTTAAAACTTTAATTCTACTGGACGTGTTCATACAGCCTGAAACTGCCAAAGCCGCTCTATACTGCACCGACTCTAAAATACCACTGCTCCTTTGTGTACAATTGTCAATGATTGGGGCAGCATATTCAAGTATGGGCCTTATACCACAAACATATATTGACTCGAGAGCTGATACAGGTAAAATATACATACATTTTCTTAATTTACCAAGGCGACTTGAAGCTTTGGTACAAACTGACTTAATATGAGAGTCCCATGATAAATTGTGTGTAATAATAAGACCCAGGTGTTTGTGTTCCTGTACCCTCTTAACTGGTTCGTCCTTAAATTTTAATTGAGGATAGTTCACTTTTTTTACTTTACGTGAAATAACCATTTCCTCAGTCTTTGAAGGATTAAAACCTACTTTCCATTTGTCACCCCATTCTTGTACTACGCTCAAATTATCGTTTAAACTTATCACCGTTTGTTCCGGAGATTCCACAATTTCAAGGAATGAAGTGTCATCTGCGAAGATGTAAACTTTACACGTTAAGTCATCTACAAGGTCATTGATGAAGACAAGAAACAGTAGAGGGCCAAGAACACTACCCTGGGGCACTCCAGATTCTATTGATATCCATTCAGAAAATTGTCCATCCAATACAACCCTTTGCTTGCGATTACTCAAGTAAGACTGAATCCATGACAGGAGGGGATCACCTATGCCAAGCTGTTTTAATTTAACAAGAAGACCTCTGTGCCAAACCCTATCAAATGCTTTGGATATATCTAAGAACACCATGCGTACATCTTTTCCCTTATCTAAAGCTGAGCTTATCATATTAACTGGTTAACTGTGCTATCAATTTTTTTGAATCCAGAATTACATGCCGTAAGAAGATTATTTGCTGTCAGAAAATCATACAACCTGTTAAACACGGTAATTTCGAATACCTTCGAGGCGGAACATAAAAGGGAAACAGGTCTATAATTTTTTGTCAGAAAATCTTCCTCTTTTTTGAACAACCCCAAAACGTTAGCTTCTTTCCATAGTGTTGGAAAAGTCGCCTTTTCCAAAGATAAATTAAATAGTTTAGATAAGGCACCGGCAATGTACGGAGCAAAAAGTCTCAATACTTTATTCGGAAGATTGTCAGGTCCACCGGTTTTTGACACTTGTAGCTTTTGCAATATATTTAATACCTCATTCTCAGATGTGATAACATTACTCAACTTTTGATCAGTTTTATCTTGAAGAATAGGGGTAGCTTCGGACACATCATCCTTTACCCACTGTGCTGCGAAGAAATTATTTAGTGCATTTGCTTTATCTATAGGGTCAAAGAGAACTGAGCCGTTTTCAATCAGTGGAGGTATCTTTTTGTGCTGACTCCAGCCGCATGCCTTTTTTAAAGTTGCCCACCATTTTTTATTTTCTGTAGATTTATTTGATATAATATTGTAAACTTTTGAAAAATACTCTCTTTTGGCTTTTCTAAGCATGTTGACAACATTGTTTCTGAGTTGACGATATATCCCCCAGTAAATATCTTTGTTTATATCGTTCGTTGCATCGGCCTTCTTTGCCCTCTTGTAGGCTCTATCTCTAACTTTCATACTGTGTCTCAAGGCACTGGTCATGAAAGGTTTATCTTTAGGTCTTATGGTGACTTCCTTATGGGGAATGCACTCATCGGCAACATCCTTAAGAAATGAGGTTAGCCCTGAACAAATACCATCTACGTTATCATCAATGAATAAAGCATCCCAAGGAGCTGATGATAATAATTCATGCATTTTTGCCATGTCAACTTTAGAGTAGTTCCACACAACTTTTTTATAGGCGTTGACATTCCCAACGGAAAGGTTCGTACATAACAATATTGGTTCATGATCACAGGTTGATATAGTCGCAAGATTTGAAATTTTACTATTTAATGTATCATTCATAACAAATACGAGGTCAAGAACAGATTGCCCTCTTGTGGGTTCCTTCACTAGTTGACTTAAGTTGAGACTGAGACAAGTGTTTAAAAAATCCCTTTCAAATGCACTGTTACAGGTTTCAGAACCCCATGAAATGCCTGGTAGATTAAAATCGCCCGTTACAATCAGAGCATGGGGGGATTCCACTGTAGCTTTAGCAATCTGTTCTTGAAAAGAACTTAGAAACTCGTTAAATGAGTCCCGTTCTTGACTAGGTGGCCTGTAAAATGTGGCTACAAAATTTTTATGTTTTTTAACGTTTAACTGGATCCATAATGACTCTAGCCCAGGACTGCAAAGGTCGTCACGAGGCTTGACACTTAAATAATCTCGAGCATATATTAAGACTCCCCCTCCGTGCCTATTTCGATCACATCTTATCGGAGGTTTAAAATCTGGTAACAAAATATCATCATTAGAAATGCCTACATCAAGTTTAGTTTCATTAAGACATATAACATCGATATCATTATGAATGCTCAGACTATGGATTTCATCAAGTTTGTTATTGGCGGTCACACTGTTAACATTCAGATGTAGAACATTCAAAAAGTTAGAGGCCGAAGGACCTGGGTTTGGATGAACATCTCCACATAATGACATTAGCAGGTCAGTAAGAATGAATATGATACAAGATATAACATAAATTGTATGGGAAGTCGTATTGATCCTGCCCAATAAGTTGAAAGTGTAAGTAAACTGGTCAGATAACTTGCATTTAGAATACTTAATGCTGATTGGCTGAGGTAACACGTATGAAGATACACAATAACTTGATACAACGTCATTCTTTGCCACACAAGCAAATAACACACAAAAAAGTGGCAGCTTGTGACTCCAGCTGGTATTTAATTGCAGTGCCACACTATATTTTAGAACAGCAGTCATCCTATTCCCTTACTTGGCAGGGATTTCGTTTTCAATACAAGATGTCTGCAAGCTGTGAAATAAAACAATTGTAAACTAATGCATACATGGTGAACGGACGACAATACAAGTGAAAGAGGCAAAATTGGGTTACAAAACAAACCTAAGATAGAGTTGGGCCACAGCTGTCACGGAGGCTATATACATAGTGCACTAATTGGCCTCACGACCAGACATATGATTTGTTCATAGCCAATTAAAGGGTTGGTATACATGACACACTATTTGACTTCGGTATCACACTTATAATTTGTTCACATATGAAAGAGATTATATGCACAGTTCACTCATTGGTTTAGTATCAGACAAATAGTTTGTTCACACCTGTTAAAGGAGCTATATACACAATATTGTTGACCTTAGTATCTGGTGGCGTGGTTTAGGTAGAAGACACAAACAATTCGGTGTCAGAGTCACATTTAATTCGTTTTCAAACAGGACATCCATCATTTTCACGCTCTATGGTGTCCATGTTGCTATCGTCATTGTACTGGTAAAATAAAATTGGGCACAACTATGGCTTTACAAGCCTTGACAATGGGACATTTAATGTATGTGAACCAGTCAGGACAATAGTATTATATATATATTATTATTAATATATATATATATATATATATATATATATATATATATATATATATATATATATATATACATACATACATACATACATACATACATACATACATACATACATATGCGCTGCCCACTGCATTGATCAAATCTGACTCAACGAAGTAGACGGGTCACCCAGTGTAGCTAGCTGTGACGCATTACCACTGAATCATTTCCGTAGGCAAAGCTTGCTGAAAACGACATATCTTTACTCTCTATAACTGCACATTTCAATGTTATCGTAATGATCGGTTACATTCGATGTTAGCTATACTCAACGGTTGGTTTACGTCGATGAATGGTTATAGTCAATGATTTGCTATATTCAAGGATTGATTTCAATTAGTGATTGGTTATATTGCATTATTGGTTAAATTCAACGATTAGGCATATTAAAGTTTGATTAGATATATTCAAATGGAGCATTATATCACATATACAAAATTTCAACAAGTTCAATTAGCCAGTTTAAGATATGTACAAGCCATTGGTTACTATTATTATTATTATTATTATTATTATTATTATTATTATTATTATTATTATTATTATTATTATTATTATTATTATTATTATCATTATTTTTATTATTATTATTATTATTATTATCATCATTATTATCATCATTGTTATTATCATTATTATTATTATCATTATTATTATTATCATTATTATTATTATCATTATTATTATTATCATAATTATTATTGTTATTATTATCATTGTTATTATAATTATTGTTATTATTATTATTGTTATTATTATTATTATTATTATTATTATTATTATTATTATTATTATTATTATTATTATTATTATTATTATTATTGTATAAATTGGAAATTGATCATATTTTTAAATCAACAGTCCAAATTTTAATCTTCCCTAATAGGTGAGGCTAGTTGCAATTACATCTTTCAACAACTGTTATTTTTCTTCGCTCTCACACAATCAGATAGTGGTTATGATGTTCTTTGTTTTCCTACATTGCCAGCTGGTTGTTGCATTATACGTTTTAATGGATGAAGAACCTCAGAGACCACTTTGCTGTCAAAGATATCCTTGCACCATAAAACACCGTTGCTGAGTTGTACACCTTCTTGTCTTTTAGTGTCCCTGAACTATTTTACCCCCTTATAAATCAAACAGTTTTTCTTATGTAACAAAACTGACATATATTAGAGAAACGAGGGCCTTATTTCCTAGTTTACCTTTGTACCTAACTACGGAAGTTCGGGGTCATATGGTGTCCTAAAAGTATAAGTATATTGTAAACTGATTTTGTGAAGGAGAAGTCTCAAATACCGCTTTGTCCTCCTGGATGTCCTTTATGAATCTATCCTGACATTCAGCAGGCCTGCCTAAGAATGACGAGACGTGTAATTGCAAGCTTTCTTTGTACAATTGGCCGAACAAATTTTGTTATCACTTTTTTAAAGTTTGGAGGGACTCCTGGGTCTAAGCACCGCCTTCTGGATTTTTTCCCAATTCTGAAGCTTCCATCGTGATGAATTACGGTTAATATGACAACAGTTGTTAGCATGTTATGGCATATGGAGCCGTAGGAAAGTGAAAGTAGTATCAGGAATTATTGCGCGTTGTGAAGACAGCACAGTGGTTATGCAGTGTAGTTATGCACACATTAAGTATATTTGCGCTTCTGATTCTTCTTAGTTTAAAACCCAAACCATGTGTGAATATTCATATGTGTATAATTTATCATCGTTGACTATGCCCATAATGTATCATACCTGAAAATGCCTTTAATCATTTTATTGCATTTATCATGGGTGGAGATGCCTTTCATCATTTATGCTAAATTTATCATAACATAATAATTTTCGTTATGTTTACTATAGTTGAAGAAGCCTGTATTTATTTGTGCTGGACAAATAAATTTTAAACTCTTCATAATGTTTATCTATTTGTTAGCTTTAAATATAAATTCTGAAATATGGTCGTTCCAACGTAAATTGGATCGCAGAGTGATACCAAAGTGTCTATTTTCATTCATGTCTCCCCACCCCACACATGACTTTGAAAGCTAATAGGTGGATGGGAAATAGATGTACTTTTACGAGAAACAAGCACAGATTTGGGAAGCATTGAATGTAACTAACCAATCTTTGGACCATTGTTCAATTACAGACAGATAAGAGTTGATTGATTCAGCTGCAGTTACATGTTTATGTATTGTTAGATAAAGGGTAGTACCATCAGCAAACATTTTAATATTTGACTTAACAATGTCCACAATATCGTTACTATAAATCAGGAACATCGACGAGCCTAGCACGGAGCCCTGGGGCACCCCGGTTTGGGTGTGTCCCCAGGAGGAAGATTTTTCCCATCGAGGACCACACGTTGAAGACGATTACAAAGATAATTAGAAAACCAAGAGAGAAGATTTCCAGTATTACCAGCTTTTTTTCAGTTTAAAGAGAAAGGCAGGGTGCCAAATTTATTTAAAGCCTTACTAATGTCTAAGAAAATGACTTTACTTCCTTTGCTTGTCATGTGCAAGGCATACCTGATGATACAGTGGAAGTAGTTGATTCACAATGGAATCACCAGGTTGGTGAGTAGAGATAATAAGATATTGCGGTCTTTGTTTACAAGATATCTTAAGCTCTGTGTATGTATGTATAGAAGTTAAAACTTTTATCTGATTAAAATGTGATACTTCCACAGCAACTCGTCACGGTGAGTTAGCACAATACATTGACATCACCAATGAATTTAAATATGATATCAGCATGCATCGAGTGGGAATTCATATGATCATCTTGTTTAGCACACTCTTTAATTGTCCCCGTTTTATATGTTTATTGACAGCAAAATACTTTCGAACTGAAAATTTCGAGAACTTACTAAACTGTATATGTGAGGCAAAACTAATTTATAAGAGATAGAATATATCGGGCCAAGTGTGGAACTGATCGCAGTATATCATTCTATCAGCTCACCATTTTGAACCCTGGATTCAAATATTTGAAAAAGGGCCTTTCATTCAAGTACCAGCACAGCTGTATACCCGGAGATGTCCATCTGTTATCGGCTCCTTCTGGGCGCATTGCGCCCGGAGAGCGCCATGGCAAAGCTGATGGCTCAGTCTTTACCCCAATTTGAAATGTTTACCTAGGTTTGAGCAGGATAGTCTAAACAAGAACAAACAGCTCAATATGTACAACAATTCCGGGTGCGTCCAGACTTTCAGGTTGGCTTTAAGGATTCAAAACCTATGTAAAGGTCTTAAGGTAACTCTAGCTCATGAATTCTTCTGGACGCCGTACTCTGCCTCCCTCAAGGCCGAGTTGTTTTTACAGTCTAAACAATTAGAAACATTCGGTTTAAAAAAAAAACCAACTAAAACTAAATACGCAAACTGGTCACAAAAAGTAATATGTTCCTAACCAACTGCTATTTACGTGCAATCATCACCAGGCCACCCCCCAAAAAACCGAAACATGACTTCCAACAAGCCGTGGTATTCATGCAAAACAATAGCATTAGTGGACAGGCCAATGTTAAACGACAGATTCTTAAAGGAGGTTTCGTACGTTTTCCTCACATGCTGCCATTTGAGTAACTTATCAATTAATGCAAGGAATGCAGTTTGCGAAAGGTTGCCCTCTGGTCCCAATCTATTTACTTTCGTCGTTGGAGAATCTGTTGCTTTTTTTCAGGCAGCCAAGTGCGGCAAATTTAGGAACATGCGTGTGAAAGGTCCCTAGAGACAAAGCAAACAACACGACAACGAAGTTAAATGGCAGCTGGCAGACGCAAGCCACATTTATAACCCTATCTTTACAAATGAAAATCTAAATACTTCTCAATTTAATGTGACAAACATTAATCATGAACATGATCGTACATGAATATAGATATTCAAGCCGCAATAAGTTCGAATGTTTATAATGAAATACCAATTTTTCGACAAGCAATTAAGTATGTTTCAGTATCAACGGCAATGCCACAATATCAAGGCCATATATGTGCGGCCTTGGCTATGGTATCACAGGTTTCACTGAAGTTCTTTTGTGCCTAGTTGAAGAATCTGTGCAGTCTATCTTTATGTTTCATTTAGAGTAAGGTGTAGACAATAAATCATTAAACACACATGTTGCCCTGCGATCTTGGTAATGAAGCCAATGTATCATGGAGCTCAAGCCAGCCTTCCCTTGACGGAAGACCACAATCAGGAACATACCAAAACTAAGTTGCCCAATGACTGTGGCAGTAGATTGTCACGCTTGCATAATTCAGTGATAGCCTACATGCATGACCAACACATACCATGCCAAGCTAGCCTTTGTACAGGCTTAGCTGAGAATGTGTGTCATCATTTGCCTTTAAAACGTCTCTGTTGGCACTAGTCTTGAGTTCTAACCTGGAAAACCCAATTCACCAAAGTTAAACTTCTGATATCTGTTATTTCAGGGATACTCACTCACAGAAACTGGAGGTCTTCAGATTTATTTTGTTAATTTAAGAAATCGGTCAATCAATTTTAGACAAGGTTTTCCCAAAAACTGAAAAATCTGTAAAACCAAATCAATGTGCACTATTATTCAATTGTAGCTAAATTTATCCAGTGGACAATGGCAAAAATTTTAAAAGAAGCTTAAACTATCATGATATATAATAATGAAAATATATAGTACCAAATAGTTGAAAAAAATAATATTCAGGGGTAGCCAACAATGTCCCCGATTGGATCTAAAATATCCAGGAAGAAGTTTTTGGAGATTTCTAAACGGCACTTTCCGTAAGTAAATAGAGCGAGAGAGAGAGAGAGAGAGAGAGAGAGAGAGAGAGAGAGAGAGAGAGAGAGAGAGAGAGAGAGAGAGAGAGAGAGAGAGAGAGAGAGAGAGAGAGAGAGAGAGAGAGAGAGAGAGAGAGAGAGAGAGAGAGAGAGAGAGAGAGAGAGAATACTTGACAAGTAACTCAACCAAAATGTTGGCAGAGAGGCAGCGAGTTGCCCAATGGCCTTACTACACGCGTATGCTGTGACCCGTCTTGATATTGTTCTCTTGAGAATGTGACAGCAACGCCACCCGTCAATGGACATTAATCGAGCGCACAATTTTGATAACTGTAAAACACGCAAAAATTGAAGACCACAGCGCCACTGGTGAACTAATAAAGGTCTTACAAATAATGAGAAGTGTCTTCATATCTTTAAGGCAACCGTACAAGAGATTTCCAAAAGCATCACTTGAGATATTGCCCAAAAATTATCATCATTTCCTCAAAATTAAGAAAAACTATTGTAGCGTCATCTACGAATCAAACTGACACATGCCGCCACTAACTTAAATTTTGCCAATAGTTGTTGGAAGTCAGCAACATAAAAGTTTTAGCGTACGGACAGAGGACGGTCTCTGACTCAGCCGTATAACTCACGCAGCTCACAAGTGAGTTAAAACCATTAAATGCATGACACCAAATCAACTTCTCCCACAAAAAAAAATCCATTGAAGCTTTATCCGGAAAACCGTTAGAGATCCAACCACGCAGTACAAAGTGCGAAGAATCACCCAGCTGACGGTACTTTTCAGAAAAATCCACATGCTGGCATTTACGTCGATATTCCTAGACTAACATGCAATACCTTGCGCTCTACCTGCATTACAATAATTTTTCATGGTGAATGTCATTGTGAAAAAATGGGCCATGCGTGACAATCTGTCCCAAACCTCGGCTGGCTGTAAAGCATTAGCTGGAAAAACTAAGCAGACGGCATTACACGTAAAAAGTCATTTTCGGCCAGTACGAGAGAAAATACCAAACCTCCTTCCCAGCATCTGATATGTAGGTTGCGGTGCCCAACAAATTTTGAAGGGAGAAGGGATTTGCGTAAAAATATTCATTATGCATTTGGATTGCATGCGTCCGATAATATACTTGCAATCAATGAAAACGCACAACAGATTTTATGTTCAAATTTGTTATTTTGTGCTCATAAATTACCCATTCTATCATATACAGAAACTCTTTCAGCAATTTACTGGGGTTTAGAATGTTCAAATGTATTAAGGCATGATATACAGTGGCTACTGAGTAACGTTTTTTCAGTGATGTATAATTTCAAAAGTAACATTTTTTGGCGTGGATTGCCAACACCTGCAGTAAAAAGGGTATTGCATCTGCGGCACATGCTATAGATCAGACGCTGTATTCTGTGTTGAGAGATGCGGTCACATTCTTTTCCTAAGGCCTGGATCAGTTTTAGTCTGGCTAGTAGAGTAGGGCATCCTTCTGGAAACTCTTGGCCAAATGAGTCTCAAAGGTGCTCACTTGGACTCATGTCCAGAAAAATGTTGGCCAGGCCAAAACATTAACATTGTGGGCCTCCAGAACCACCGTCCACACACAGGCCCGTGCGTGGACTCGCGTGGACGTGCGTGGACGTGCGTTATCTCGCCGGAATAAGTCAATCTCCAGGTAGCTGGGAAGAAAGGGTAGGATACGTGGCTGAAGTTCCGTCCATGTACCGCTGCTCAGTCAAATTGCTATCCACCACCAGCAGGGAAGCTTTGTGACGCATGGACATACCAGCCCAAATCATAAGGTTGTCACCACTCTGCCAGTAAGCTTGACGCATGCAGCTATAGGCATACCTCTCACCGCGTCTGCGTGTTATACGTTACCGGCCGTCAGCCATTTCTAAGCATAAGCGGGATTCATTGGAGAAGAGAACTCCTCTCCAGAGTGTCTGGTTCCAGCAGGCATGTTGGCAGGACCGGACCAGGTGGTGTAACCGCCAGCAGGGGTTCACTGATTTCCCGTGAAAGGTTTTGTGGCACTCAAATGATTCTCCTGCAGACGTCGCCTCACTTTCGGACCGCTTATGTGAGGGTTGTTTCTTCTGGGTGTTTCTCTAGCTGTACAGCTTGCTGTCCAAAATATGTCATGCAGATGGATAAGTCGTATAGATCTGTCTATTTTGTGCCGCTGTGGTAACCCTTTCACTGCCTTGACGTGGCCTGTTGTCTGTGGACCCTGATTTCGGATGACGAGTGGTCAGCATGCTGAATAGAGGAATGAGCACTACTCATCTGACGTCCCACCTCTGAATAGAAATGCCAGCCTGTATCATATCAAAGGAGAAATAGCGATCAGCGCTCATTAATCATAATATTGTTGGCTATGGAAGTGTCATTTCTGCGTTTTTCCGACTGCCTTTATAAAGGCACTATAAGCCAATCTGAAACTTAATGACATGTCGGCACCCTTGCGTGAAATTATGCAATAGGTGTCTGGACAGAATGGTGTGTGTGAACACAAAGTTGCTTTATTTGTTGACAGCCAGGGTCTCTAAGGACTTCTGATGTCAGATTTAAAGAGCGGCTCTGCTTTCTGATAAAAAAAAATACTGAAGAAAAAAATACCCGTGCGTTTTCATGGACTCTATGTTTTTCTATCCTTAAGAAAATTGTGACAGAAAAACGGGCATGCAAAATTAATTAGACCAAATTTGTACACGTTCTCAAACATTCATTTACATTTAGGGGTAACGGGATCTGTTGGTTCAATTAACACATTAACGCAAAACATAAGTATCTGTAATTTTGATAACGTGAAAATGATAGATATTTATATTTGACAGTGACAGCAACCGATGTCCTAAAATTTAATACCTATCAAATTAAGATGAGAATGTTCATAAATGATTGATGAGTTAGCATTTTAAGCAAAATCCCGACACGACTTACATTTGCGTCTGGCTGTGCATCCATTGAACAATACAAATCTAGAGCTCACTGCAATCGATATTTCTCTCATTCCTTGCCCTCAGTATTTTACACTTGCAGTTAATATACTGGCAGCTTTTATGTGAAACGAAATGTCCATACAGGATAACCACCTGCGATCATACACCTCTTAGAATTTCAGAGAATCCCATTTATTTCTATATCTGGTTTTCTTGATCCTACATATTACCTGCACTTGGTCCTTCGTCGGTTTGCATTAGATGACAGCTACCAGATTATATTTAACGGCGTGGCTAGACCCTATAGGGCCACACTTTTTGTTTCATACGCTTTAATTTCAATTTTTATATATGTTTGTTGCCAGCATTGAAACTGTTTGTTCTTAATATACCTTGTGGCAATGGAAACCCTTTAAGCAAACTTAAATAATACTGCCCTGTCACAAATGCATACCCTTGACATTGAAACATTAGCAGCCCTCAGTACGTGACAAATGTTGTCATGGCCCACTGATTTCCAACGACTGTATTCGTACGATGTAACACCTAATTCGAAAACACAATATGAAAAGATTGGTTGCTTTCTTATTTTCTTGTTTTCGTCTTCGCACTTTTATGGAGGGTGAAACAAAAACCAGACTAACATGTATGTTTGGCACCTAGTATTCTAGGCTGGACAGGTTGTTACATGTCCCGTTGCAATAGGAATTAAACAGCCTACCATATATGATAATGTCAAATTGTTCTTTTTGGATATATTTGGCGCTTTATATTAGGCTAATTTATGTGACTCACTTTGAATCTATATAATCTTTATGTTAGCCAACCACTTGAATCTGTCTAGTTCCTATTTTGAAGGCTTGGTGGTAAATTTCATCATATGAGGTCAAGGCCAATCCACTAATATGGCGAAAAGTACGGTAGACTATAGTATTATATGTAGATATCATGTTTCACCATTTCGTCTTAGATTTCTATATGGATAAATTTGTTCAGGATTAAACTTGCTATAATCAGACATGGTTATCTTGTAATCTTATGCGACTGTCATGTGTTATCCATTTGTCATTGAATGACCTTGTAAAACCTTGGAATGATCTTCAAAATCACATCACAAGTGCAAAATTTAATTACATTTCCAACATACATACATCCATACATACATACATACATACATACATACATACATACATACATACATCTGAGCGCATAAATAATGAGCGTGAAAATTTGAGGTAAAATGTACAATATTTTGCCATGGATATGAACCGACGCGACTACACAGGCATCTTGCTTGCAGTGCGAAATGAGATTTCTCTTTTATTTGAGTAAACATTACCTTATAATTCTATTCTAAATGAATAAGGCCGGTATTACGGAAGCCTATAGGGACCACAAAAATAAATTAAATCTCAAAATTTTGACTTTTTTTCCTCAAAATTTAGACTTTTTTAAAAGCTGAAATTTTTGACTTTTCTTAAGCCAACAATTCGACTTGAAAAAAAGGCGAAATTTTCAACTTTTTTATATGCAGTCATTTCGACTTTAAAAAGCCAGAATTTAGACTTTTCAAAGCCGTAAATTCCGGGAAAAGGTCGAAATTTTTACTTTTTTTAAAGTTGCAGTTTCGAGATAAAAGCTGAAATTTCGAGAGGAAATTCAGAAATCACGACATTTCAATCTCAAGATTTCGAGACTGAAACGTCGAAACTACGAGTTTTATTTGCAACTTTTCGTGGTCCTAATAGGCTTCCGTACAGTATTGCATGCCGCCAGCTGCCATTTCCAGGAACGTGCTATAGCACGTCCATGGCATTTCATACTTCATTAATCTATTGTTCCTTTAAGGAAAACACATAGCCTTTCAATCCTGCTTACCGGCTAACAACATCACAGTTTATTGAATTATATTGCCTAAATTATGTAATACAAAGGGTCAACAGAAGTCAAATGGTTATGCTAATGACATATGTTAAACATCAGACAAATAAACTTCACACCACGAACTACACACGACAAAAGATTATCATATGGCCCTCCTTCCAAAATACAGTTACCTACTCTGAGCACTTTGATGCGGCTAACCTACG